>OX103947.1:63145842-63182136 GCA_944470405.2 Schistosoma mattheei
CTCATTCATACCAGATTATGAGTGCGTGTGCCATGCTAAACATCCCTTCCAACTACTATCCAGTTCAGCCCAAACGTTTCTCGGCATACCGACAGCTTTTCAAACACGTATTTGAAATCCTTCATTTCCGGTTTCTGATTTCAACGGTCTGCATCGTTATATTACAAAGTTTTTGTGGTTTACGGCGTTGTCAAACTCAGAGTACATTGTGACATCTTTAGTGGTGAAGCCTGATGTGTCTTGTACACCTGACACTTTACAATATCACTACGTTTTTGGCTATCAATGATATTCCATGGTTGCAAGCTTGAATAGAAGCAAGGAATTCGTTCAACTTACATTTAAAACCGACGATTGTAGCAAGTATTTTACATAAATTCACTGTGATACGACACATCGTCATCCCTAATATATATGTTAATTGTTTACGCCAGCTCATAAATACGATGTTAAACGCTCCATTGTTTTTAGAATAGGACAGCCACGAAAATAAACGTATTTTAATCATGGGTTTGTATATAAGGTTCCTGAGTTATCGAGTTACTCTGCTTGTAGCACTTTAGGAGTTACTTCCGGTCACAAGCCCACACAAGATATGAGGGTTGAACATGGGATCAGAAACTCCATCCTGTAGAAAACAATCTCACTAAAAACTCTAACCAGATCGAACAAATTAAGCAAATTAAACTCTGTCCTCCGAGTTGAAGGAGGAATTAAGACGCCTCATGATGAAAGTCAGGAGTCTTCGGAGGTCATGATGCCGATGCCTTTTCTAACAACCAGAGTAGCAATTTTTCTAGGTACATGGAACGTCCGAATAAAGTAAGAGACCGGGAGGATTGATCAAGTAGCAACGAAAATGAGGCGATATAACTTGCTAGTTCCCGGAATCAGCGGGACCTGCTGGACCTAAACTGAACACCAAAGGCTGAATACAGGAGAGTTGCTTCTGTACTCCGGCTGCGAAGAGAAAAATGAACTTCACACACATAAAGTTGTTCCGATGCTGCCTAAAGAAACACGAATCTCATGGAACCAGGATCATCAAAGCATACCTCGGAACAAAGAAGGAGGGGGTTACAATGAATGTTATGCAATGTTACGCACACACCAATGCTAGCAACCCACAGGAGATTTCAGTCGATCACAACGAAGTGCACACGAAAGGGATTGATCATCTTGATGCGAGATCTAAACACAAGAGATGGAATGGACAACATCGGATATGAAGATATCATTGGCCGACATGGACTGAGAGAGAAACGAGATTGGGGTGTGATTTGCGAATTTGCGTGCAAAAATGGTTATAAATAGCGCAATGTTCACACACAAACGCATATTCAAAGATACATGGGTCACACCGGCCCACCCCACAGATAACCAAACAGATCATACTATATATATGATGTCGTTTAGTAGAACGATGAAAGCTCAACGACCAAACCATCCAGCTCAGAGGATAGAACTCCATCAAAATTATCAACTCGGGCTACAACTCTTTTCACCATCTTAGATCAAACTTTCCCTTACCCCGACGACAGAATGTCTCTGTAAAGTTCCCTGGAATTCAGTAATTTTTATAATAATAGTTTGTTCCAGATAACAATCTAACTGAAACCTCTTCTTTTTTTAAACTTATACAAAAGACCTTCCTCAGGTGGAACCATCTGATTTGTTGCTTTTTGTCGTTAATGTTAAGTTTTGAAGAAAATTTGGCAACCACGATGACAAGCTGGCACTTCAGGAGAATTTGATCCGATTTCAAAGCTGTGCATCTGCCAACGGACTCACTGTCAACACTTTAAATTGTCAGGTAGTCCATTTGAGACATATTACAGACCAAGGATACAATTTACGTAATTCTCCTCCAATGGAATCCCAAGTTGAAAAACATATAAATGTACTAGTATCATACTTTCTAAACAATGCATTTAGAACAAACTTTGCACCAATAACGTTGACACCCATTTTTTAGACGGTTTGACAGCAGAAAGTTCCACCTAACCTTTGACAATTTTCTACAATCCCATGTAGAGTGTGGAAATATAGCTTTTCTTTTCTCATTCCAAGAGGAGAAGAATAAACTATGAAGATTCCACAGATATTTGGAGTTTCACAACGTTTTAACAGCAACACCTTCTACTACGAATCGTACCCACCGAGTGAAATCAAAATACGGAAGCGAGGAGGTCTGGAGATATATTTTATAGGCTATCAACATATCGTGGATTGACTGATCTAATCTGGCTAGCGATTGCAGGAGATGTTGAGCACAGTATCCCCACTCATGATTTGGTGCAGTTGCACGACCAAACGCACTCAGCTAACTGAGTCCAATAAAACTAATGTGGTCAAAAACGAATGTCCAAGACTTAGCTATTTATTTTGGGGATTTATTTACCGCTACAACTGGTACGTACCCGAAGGCCAGTTGAAAAATCAGTTTGTGGACTCAAACTAAAACCATACATAAGGCGTCTGAGATCGAAAAATCTTTGCCCACTGGAGTAAAGGCGTTTCACAGATAACCTTCTAGTGACTTCTAGTATCCCAAACACCTATTGGCACCCAGTGATTACGTAAGCTCAGTCGCGAACCTTTGAAGTAATGCCCAAAAATTGGAGACAAAACAGCGGAATGAGCTGTGGCCAGACCTACAACTTACGAGTGGCGGACTCCTGAAATATGACTCTTGAGGCGGGCGAAGGAACTCTTCAGGAGTCTTTTGAGAGGAAACTAGATATGTTATAAGGACTCCGTAAAGAATTTCACAACAGTCTACCGATATCTCTCATTTTGTCGTTAATTGTGCATAGGTTCCCGACATAAATTGCTGCTAAACACGGAAGCTCGTTAAGTAAAAGCTTCTTCAATCCGTCCACAACTATTTGAATCGTCCCATGATATTTTTCGTGAGACGCCAAACACGCTAAGTTCAAACAGTTCTCGAGATATGATTTCACTGACTTTTAGAACAAAATATAACAAACATCTTTTGCTTATTCAGTTTAACACCATGTTTCGTTGCGCACGAATGAATTTCCTCCCACACATGTGATTGCTGGTTGAATGACCTGTGAGTGGTCGCGCTGTTGAAAAAGCACGTTTCTGTCGTTTGACCTTGAAATTGCCCATCTTAACCTTCCGGGAATATTATTGACTGATTGGTATGTCCGCTCTTTTAGAGGATATTTTCGACGTAAAAGATGTTGATAAAGATGGAAAAAAGTTTGACAAAGTATCAAGATTGTTTTGTGAAAGTGAATCATTTAAGATGGGATTGATTTTGGATATTCATGCCTTAATATATGGTCTTTCAAAGGGTGACAAGTTTCGAATGGTGCTTACCAAAACGTTGTTGAATGAACTGGGGACGGATGCTGATGACGATGATGAAGACGATGCAGCAGATGAAACTGATGAGAAGCTAGCGAACAGCAAGATGGCAGAGTTCGATTATGTATGTTACGGGAAGATTTATCGGATAGAAACCCAAGATAGTGGAGTTGACTCGAGTAGATTGTCATGTTATGTATCTTTTGGTGGATTACTCATGCAATTAACAGGAGATGCTAGCAATTTGCAAGGTTTCCGTGTCGGAAAACATTTGTATTTAATGATAAAGAAGTTGGCATTTTGAATTCATGATTGTCTTTTCACGTGTACATAAACCATCAAGTCTCTCATCCGTTGGAAAAACAATCAAAAACCTAATATTTATATTCAAAGATTTCTCTTGCCCTATTTTTCAACTGTACTTAAATTTGAGTTACTTATTAGCTGTTTTGTATGTTGTTTACCTTGAGGACTAATTATCCCCTCAGATTTAAGCAAAAAAAGCAGTGTATCTACATCTTTCTTGGGTAGCCAGGTTCGCAACATTCATCCATGATTGGATTTGTCTTAGCCTATTGCTAATTCGCTGCTGGGGTGGTATGATGGAAAGCTTGCGTATAAACATCTGAGATAAAGAACAAGTAAAGACGAGTCATTTACTTAGCGATAATATAAAACAGGTTTGTATTGAATAGTGAGACCAACAATACTCCGCGTCATATGTATAGTAATCCAAGCCGACCTGACAGTCGAGGCTAAAATGTTACATCTTGACTAGTTTACGTGTTTAGTAGTTTGTGATAATCAGGCACATAACTACACCCCAATCTCCATTAAACAAACTACTACGTATCCTCTCGATTTGAGACGACCATTTTTGTGCAGTGATAAGGCGAACTGGAACGGTGAACATGAGTCTTGTGCGATAATGTTCTCAATACATAAAAAAATCATGTTACCCAGTCATTTGTCTTCCCAAACACATCACCGTTAGAACTAATAGGACAAAGACTTCGTCAAGTAGACGCTTCTGACAGTGCTTGTCTGTTGAGCTACATGGCTTAATTGCAGAGTCTCCGTTGGTGTTTTGGACAACACCAGAGTCTGCTTCATACATAGACGCAGTCCCCCTAAAACCAGTATCCTCTAACTTCCATGGGGCTCGATACACCACTCTTATCCCAGTCAATATCCAAAGAGCTAAATCACAAATCAAGCCTGACTTTCAGGTGGTATCACTACTTTAATCTTGTTTAGTAGCGCTAACTTGGGTTAGGTGTTTCTTTTCTGGCCGTCTACTCGGCAAGAGTATTAGAAGTTAGTACCGAAAGTTTAGCTTCAAGTACAGTAAAGACTGTAACCCCAGATTAGAGTGCAAAATGTAGCGTGCTTCATCAACGTGTACTAATAGTTTGTTGATGGAACTTGTAGTTTTACATTAAGGTCGTCTACCATAGTTCATGCGGATGTGGGCTCTAATTTTCAAACGGAATATCACTTCTCTATACCATGTTCACACATTTTAATGATTCTCAATAGGCGCAAAGCCCGAGAACTGGAGACTGCAGATTACCAAGTTTCTAATTGTGATTTCGTATTACTTGATAATCACAGGGAACTAGATCGATAAAATCTGGTTATTACCCGACTAGATGGTATAATACATTGGTCGGCTAGTATTTACGGTTCTTACCATTAGATGAAAAGGTTAGTTGATAACAGGATTAAATCGATGCTGAGTAGGTTGCTTATGTGCGTTTACTAGGTTCATCCGGAGACTCTACAGCTTGGAAGATCTAGCGACACCCCTTGCTTCAAGATCCTGTGATATTTTAATGGTTTCATATCATGAAAAAATTGTTTGCATCTATATGTTCGAAAAGAAACTGATGAAACTCGTCAAATACAAATTTGTATGTTCGGCTTTGAACCTTGATGCATGTGACGGTTAGTAATGCTACCCAGCCGTCCAGACCGGAGTATAAGTCAACTTGTTGTCTAGTGGTTAAAAGTCACACCTCTTGGCCACTAGCCATCGCTATAATAAGAAAATGCATCGCACTATAAACACAAAATACTAATTTTGTGGACTCATGCGATGGAGATTTGTGGAATGTAAAATAGTCTTCAACTGCTCTTGTAGAGTTGTCTTCTGTATAGTTACTGGCAGTAGGGGTATTCAAACAACACTTCGTGAAGCATTTGATGAGCCATCAGGCATTATGAAGGTGAGCTTGTATTTGGTTCAATATCTCGAGCGAGACCCTTTTTGTGCGAGTCCAAACGATTGAAATGAGTACCAAAAACAGCCCTCTCATGTTAGCCTTCATAGTTGACTTGAGCAATACTCCAACTTATGTGCTACTTAATAATTCGACAGTGGCATTGCTCTTCAAATATGACCCAACTAATAAATAACTTAGAAAATGATTCGCTTTCATGCGATGGCTCTTTCTTGAAAGATTCTGGTCAGTATTTCTGTAGAAAAATGTTATCTCAACCCTAACAATGAATTTAGGCTAAGAAACGAAGTGTCGATCAGTAAAGTTACATACTTTATGACCTTTACAGCCTTCAATTTCCAAAGAAAGACGTACAGACAGATAGGAACAGCGATGAAATCATCATTTCAACCGTGATAAATATAATTGTAAATAGTTGGAAGAGCCATAACATTACGAACACATTTAGTTTCAAGTGTTCTAGATGTGTGAAGGACCAAGTGCTTAAAATAAAGTTTGGATATGAAGTTCTAGATATTAATGTTGACAGAAATTACACACTTACACCGATATTTAGGTTTCTCCATTCTATGTTGAATAAACTAGGTTCATTTATACATTTAGGAAGTGGAACCAATAAGTAAACTAATCAAAAACAGTAGAGTAATGGGCAAGGTAAATAAATGGCTACATTAACTGATGAAACTGCCATAGGAAGGACTAGTAAGTAATTGCAACAATGGTAAGCGTGATAACAGCTAGCGTACTTAGAATAACCAATGATGTAGAACTGCAGCTACAATTTAGAGAAACAATGTCACTGTCCTAGGGTAATTATTTTTTGCTTGCAAATGTCGGTACACGGGTCCCTTTAAGGAACAGATGGTCATTCATCATCAACGTAGAACCTGGCGCAGATATACACTGTCGAAAGTTGCCATATCTCATTAGTAAGATAAGATGAAATTATAAAGATGTTAACCAAAGTAGCAAAAGTATCAGTGATGGTAAGAAGAAATAATGTATAGAGAATATAACTAGAATAAGAAGTTAGTCCGCGAAATAAAAGAATTGCAAAACTAAGTACGTAAGGAAAGACAAAGAGTGTGTGTACCTACACCTTTTACTCAACATTCATAACTACTACTTACAATAGCGCCGCGGATACCAACTATTCTGCAATATAACTCAGTTTGATAGTTATCCCTTAAAATAGGATGTAATGAAAACCAAATCTGTGTAATACCAAGCATTGTGGCAAAAGTCTGTTACGCAACACTAACGAGCACCCGAGGAATAGTTTCTCCGGATCAATACCATTTACTGCGAAGTAAAATGTGATTGGTTTGACCACGAAGTGGCAAGTAGAAGAGGTTGTTTTCCTGAATGTTCGCCAACTAGAGTGGTTGAGGCCAAAGTTATGGGTAGTCACTAACTGCTTAAACCACTTTTAGTTCACTTTGTACATGTTCACAATTGGAAACGCTCGAAGCAAACTTCTTAGGCACTCAGGTGATTGGTGCCAAATTGATGTGGCAAAAGTAAAATATTTATGAAGTTGTAGCTGTACATCAAAAGAATTTGGTAAACGAAAAGGATCAAAAATACCATTTCTTGAGCAGCACATAATCAAAACAAACCCTCTGAGACATAAATAGGGATTTTAAAAAAAAACTATACATATCAGTGACGAGATGTTTCTTGAAATAAGTTGATGTCAAAAAAATTTGGAAAGCTGTGAGAACCAACTTCAACGGGTATTTTATACTTATCAGAAATCCAGAAATAAACCCGCAAAACAGTGACTTAATACATCTGAAAATCATTTTAAACTCATTGTAAAGACAGTAAAATGAAATAAAAAAGTGGACGTTTTCTGAAAGGTAGTAAGAAATATCCAACATCATTTGTCGTGATGGAATGAATAAAAGTTTTAACTCGGGATACAGAAAGTGATAATATAAAGGAAGTACACGTGAGAATTCCTGCTACGAAACAGCAGCGATATGTTTATACACGAAACACCACTAATGTTAACATTAGTAATCAAAATGTACAGCCATGGAAAGACCTGTTGTAATGAGAAGTACTGAAAACACAATTTTCACCACGAAGTTTTCTTGTACTTCTATTCTGAGACATAGGGTGTCGTCAATACATAACCATCGAACTGGACAGCAGGTTACTATTCACGAACCAGAAAAATAATTCCAATGCTCAGGCAAAGCATCCCAGCAAACCAATTCGCAGTCAGTTCTTCTTGGAAAATACACCTGCCAAAAGCTGCCTGTATAGTTACGTGATACAAGTTTATAATGACTTACTGAAAACGCGAAATTCGACAGCGTGTTTGTTGCCAACACCGTAACACCTTTTTGACCAATGCCAAGTGCTGTGACAAGAGCCAGCCACATTATGACATTCAAAACAACAGCACCACCGTAGCTTAAAACGACGAGAAAATTCTTATTCGCATCTGGGAAACACGCCAGCAATTTGTTTAACATGTACCCCTCGCTCAATAACTTGCTATATAGACTGGTGCACGCTGCACAAAATCCAGACATAACTGCCAGCGGGTATCCCATCTTATTAGAAATCATTTGTCAGATAACACAGTTAATTATTTGAAGAAAATAGTCTACAAAGAGAAACATTAGATAAGTTTATTCGTGATCAGAAACAATCAATAGTAATAAGTTCAGACTGGTAAAAGTTTTACGCATGTGAAAGAGCTTACCAATAACCAGAAGAACAAGCTATTTGATACAGCCACTATGTGAGTGATACTTTGATTGTTCTTGAATAGTTGCAAATATCGTTTCCTTCAGGAGGATTTAAGAACATTTCTCTGCATGGTTGTAAACAGATGGCAGTGAATTTATAAGCTTAATGATACACTTTCCGAATATGGGTCATCAAATCGAAAGACATTCTATTCACTCGTATAAAAATTGGCCAGAAACTCACCAGTGAGAATTTACGTCGGTCTTCTTTGCATTCCAGAAGTTCTTGCCTTTCCTAAGTAGAAGTTTCTTTTCAGCATAGTCGCAACCTCTTGCGTTTTCAAACCATCACCTTTCACCCGCTCTGTCGATTTCTTACTCCAAACGGAATAATATTCGCTTGCATGTTTTTCCTGACTACAATTTGTCCTTAAAATTTAACTTACTTCATACAACCGACTTTCATAATTACTGATCCACACAAGTTTCTTATAGCATACTTGATTAACTGCCAAATCTTAAAAGCAACTATTGTCGGAAAAGTAACTACGTAACTCATAAATTTAGTTGTTTATTAGCTAAAACAGTTAATCTACTAACATTGTAAATTATATGCATGCATAAGAGTATCGATTAACCAATATCAACTACAGTCCGTCGTGCATAATATTGCAATTTTGATAGTTTTGGAATCAGTTGTGCACTTGTTGTTGGTGCATAAGTAAATCTTCATTTGTATTCTTGTTTTCTTCCCTACACTGAGTGGTATCAGTCCTTGTTTCGTTGTGATAAGTAGCAGTTTTACAACAGTCAAACTAATAACCACACCAATAACATACCACTACCTTTGCCATACACAACAACTATATTTTTAGACTTTTAATAAGGATACACTTTTTATGCTTTTATTTTCATTTCTTTGTTACTACGTCCAATAAATTTTTACTATTAACCAGTCTACTGCTACCTAACTTTACCCAATAAAGAGCATAAATATAATGGCTACCATCTGTCAGACACAAAAACGAATCAAGAAATTAATAACTCACGCTATTAGTTAATACAAAGTAAATCCGTTCATTAAGTACTACTGTATTGAACAGAACACGGGTGGGGACAATCGAATGTACTTAACACAAAATTACAGGACTTGTTAATAAAATCTAACAATCATAAAGTAAATGTTTAATTTGCAAAATGTCCATCGATTGTCTCAAAATGACTCAGACTTCATTGTTCTTGCATTTTCATATAAATTGCATCCTGTTTCCATTCTTTACTGTTCGACCCTCTTGTCTCTCTGCTGCCAGACCTTCTGTTCACGACTAACACCATTTACTACTTATGTCAGTCTAAGTAGCACACACCACAGTAGATGCTGTTGCAGATCACTGGAATACTATATATGATTGTGTAGTTGTTATAGCTACACTCTGTTACCAAGTAAATTAGGCAACCCAGCCGCTAAAAATGACATTCCGAAGGTAGACTACGAGTAAGACAGTCCATAACCCCTTACATTCAAAGCTGAAAAAAGCACTCCATCTAGTTCAATAAATCCTACCTCTACTAAGAGGACATTGTCTTCAGGCTGACCGGATACGGAAAAAAAATGAGACTGACTAGAATTCTGGAAGACTCGCGGATCAAAGTCCAATAAGTCCCAAGAGCAGAGTTATATATGTGTTGATAGACTAAAGTTAGCCGAAACTATCGAGATTCAACTAAGATGTGATTTCTCTTTAGGAATTACCAGCCCTCCCTCTCGGAATGCTCTCACACGGCCACGCGTATACAGCCTCTGCCAGGGAAGTCCAAATCACTGCCTTCTCGTGGCGGGGCTGTTGCTTACAAAAATAAGAGGACGGAAAGCGAATGTCAGGCGCTTTAACCGGATTCCAAACCAATGGTGCACATGGGCTCTAGTATCCTGCGGGAACAAATGGCGTATGAACCAATCTTTGGTCACCGGCTACCATGGGAATGCATCTCCTCACGATGCTCCACTGCCTTGCGGGTCAGACCTTTAGGTCAAAGGATCCGAATGTGGCCCCCTAAAAAACATCTGTTTCGGTCTGGGCACCCGAGCAGTATCACAGCCCACACACACACAAATATGGTGTGGCGCATATATATTTGGTGTCCTCTTGTACCATTATTTATGTGTTGAAAATAAAATAATAATAATAAATCGTCACCCAAACATTGCCTCAATGAGTCTTCGAATAAATTCATCCGTAGAATTTCCCAGTCTACAACCAGCACATTACAACCACCTAAGATAAAAATCTACAATTGGTAGACTGTTTGGAAAGTTTGTTATAAAACTCTTCATTTCAGTCAGTCAGTAACAACGTAGAACTTCGTACGTACGTACATCAGTTCGAGTTGCCACACCACATTAGCATAGAGATGCAGTGGTCGATTCAAATCCCGTAGTAGTAGAGGTAATAAGAGTATAAGCAGTAATCGGGAAGATTAGTGTTTGGAGATGTTACTTAAAGAGTATAATACAGTGAAATAAATTTGAGAGGAGAAAAAAAGGAGACAAGGAGGAATATAGAGATCAAAATTTGGGAAACACAACGAGTGTACGCAACTGCGCCATTGCAAACGATTTTGAGCCATGTCATTCAGGGTCTCTAACCATCGGTTGCTATCATCTCGCGGTCCCCAACCAGGTAGTCTACACCTACCGACATGACTCAGACCACTTTTCAGTGACATCATGGACTTGTGCCATGTTTTGGTTTGGCCGCCCCTAGCTTTCTTCCAACCTACTCCTATACCACTGAACATCGCACGTCGAGGCAGTCGGTCGTTGGGCATACGTAACACGTGTCCAAGCCATCTCAACTGATGAAGTCTCACCACTTCATCAATTGATTTGCCATCCTTACCTAGTACCCGTTTCCTAACAACTACATTACTTACTCGGTAGTCCCAGGATATACGAGCAATATTTCGAAGACACCTATGATCAAATACTAGTAACCTACGAATATCCTCTACTCTTACCGGCCATGTTTCACTGCCATAATGTAGGACGGAATGAACTGCTGCGCAGTAAACCCGTCCTTTGGTTGATAGACGGATATCTCGCCTACACCATAAATGACGCAAGTTGGTAAAAGCTAGTCGAGCCTTCTGTATCCGTGCTGAGATTTCGTCACACACCAGACCACAAGGGCTGATGAGACTTTCAAGATAAGTGAAGCGATCGACACGCTAACAGTTGGATTCCTAATACCAGTTTCCTTAACAAGTCTGAACAATTGTCTGCTATTACCTATTGCCGCTGCCTTTTCCATCTCTCTTGCTTTCGCTACCCACCACTGTTCACGATCATTGCGTAGACTTCTTGTCAGCTTGCGCTTAAGCTGACTCCGCTCTTCATTATGTTCAGAGCCAGGTGGAATGAGTTTCCGAGCATCTATCAGTGAGATAGATGCTGCTGAGATCCAGTGTTGCTCCCTAACCTTACGGGTTACCTTACTAGCAGATATCACTGCTGTTTCCACAGCTTTTCGGATATCATTCCATGCTGCCTCAGGGTGGGCATCACATACATGGCTGCCTAACTGTTTTCCTAGTTGTTCCTGAAATATACTCTTAGCTTGACTATCATTAAGTAGGGCCCTAAGAGGTTTCCTTGCAGCGTCTTTCCTACGTCCAGTAAGACGCAGACAGATACGCGCTCGTACTAGAGCATGATCTGAATCTAAGCATGTGCTCCAGAATGAGCGACAGTCTTCTATCGAGCCCCTCCATCGGTGGCTGATAGCGATGTGATCTATTTGGGTCCAACGTTGGGACGAATTAGGGGGTCTCCATGTTAAAAGATGTTTTTCCTTATGCCTAAAGTTAGTATTTGCAAGGAACAGGCGGTTATCTGAGCATAGCTGCAACAGACGGTCGCCATTATCTGTTCTTTGAGCCACGACACCATAAGATCCACCTAGGTGTCTTTCCCTATCGCTTAGTTTACCTACTTGAGCATTAAAGTCACCGGCCACTATTACTACATCCGAACGCCTAGCTTTAAGGAGGAGGTCGGAGAGCTTTCTGTAAAACTCATCTTTTACATCATCTGAGCTGCAGTCAGTGGGAGAATAGGCAGAGACGACGAAGAGGCAACGACGAGTGTCCCTATCTTTTCGGATCCTTACTGTTCCGTTCAGTCGGACAGCGCACAAACGACTGTCTACTAGGACTCAATGCTATACCTACGCCGGCGAGGCCACGGGAAGCAGAATCAGGGCTTCCAGATACACGAAGTGTGAATCGAGTCGGTTCTTTATTTTGGCATGGTGAGGTCAAATGAATGACGCTACTCGGATCCTGTATGCGCGTTTCGGAGACGCAGCACACATCGATGGCGCGGGATTCTAAAGTCCTAGCTAAGGAAGCCTGTTGTCCTATTTGGCACAGTGTTCGGACGTTAAAAGCTCCTACGTGTAGTTTAGAGCGTGGTTTCAGGAGACCAGGAATAGCGTTCCGCGTACTCGAATCGTTTGCCCTAGCGGTGCGAGATGATAAAGAGACGTGAGAAGGGTTAGTCATGGAGATAAGAGAGGTATTAGGAGGTGTAGGAAGGATTTGAATGTGACCAACTTGGTCTCGTGTGCTGTTACGGGTATGAGGGCTGATATCACTTCCCGGCTGCCCACACCGTGGAAGGGTATTTCTTGAGGAACCTGAAAAGGAAATTGGATTAGTGTTGGTCTTAACGACCTGGGAGCGTGACCGCAGTGCCCAAGGGACAACTGCTTGAGGCCGGTCGCGCACGGCCTTTTCGTGGAAGGTTTTTAACGTGTTAGCTCCGTTCTTCAAAGGGCCTTACCGCCGGAGACGGAAATCCGTGAGGTAAGGTGAGGTGTGACATTTTTAGGGTCGACCTTTTCTAACCCCACCCCTCCTTGTGGGAAGGCAGCATCGCTGTCATGCTGGTTGTCCGAGGGAAACACCTTACTGCTGTCACACCCCTCTACAGTCAGCAGTACGACTTCGCCCTCAGACCTTGAGTTGCTGCTTTTAGTCTTACCGTTCTCCAATCGACCTGCCTGGCATGGTAGAACCTACAGGAACATATGTTCCAGCCAATATAGCTCGGTTGGGTCATCACGATAGGCAAGCCCGACCACCACGTCAAGGTAGCAGCTTCGGTGATAAGCTAAACCAACAAATATCCAATGTCTTTGCATTTTGAGCGACAAAATCTTATGTCACGTATTTCGCTCACGAGATAACATCTAGTAAGAGTGAATATGCTGTATCTGGTGAAGTGATACCTTACTGCCACTATTCTTCAGGGTTTTACTTGCACCTGATATCTTAAGATCCTGGAAACCAGGTCACCAACGTTACTGAAACTATATCAGCGTATGAGTCGGTTGGTACACTATATTCTGAAGTTTCAGCATACTGTGAGAACTCGTGTACCAGAACCGGAGTCTATCTAGACTTTCCTTACTGTACATAGTTCACCAACATTCACTTTTAAAGCTCCATTACCCAAAAAGTTACTGGTATGAAGACTAGTCATCTAGTTGCAAACGTGCTTTATGCTGCATTCTAGAATGCGGCTGGCTAGCTTTTTGATTCCTATGTTATCCGTGAGTCATGGACCCTTGGTAATGCTCATTTCAGGCCCGTCCCGTCTACGAAGACGGGAAGGACTTGGCATTGAACAAGTCTATAAGGAATCAAACAATTGTATTGAGGGTTCCCAAGCTTCCAATTTTGGGGGACTTTGGGGAAAATTCCGAAGTCAAATGGTCTCTTACCAATGCTTGGGGAAATTTTGGGGAACTTTGGGGAATTCTGGGGAAATCCTTACAGTTAAATGACCTTGACCAAGGCTAAGGGGGAATTTTGGGAAATATTGGGGTTTTTGTGCCGTTTACCCTAAATTTCCCCAAAATATGCCAAATTTTCCCCAAAATTGGGAGCTCGGGTTATTTTGGGTCTGTTTACTGGTTCTTTAACATACAAACCTAGAGCGACAGGCCATGAAACCTACCGAAAATAACAGTGAGTTTCTAACTATCAGACGCCTCAATCATTTATTAA
Source organism: Schistosoma mattheei (assembly GCA_944470405.2). NCBI lineage: Eukaryota > Metazoa > Platyhelminthes > Trematoda > Strigeidida > Schistosomatidae > Schistosoma > Schistosoma mattheei. The sequence continues at coordinate 63,160,199 of OX103947.1, forward strand.
TAATCGGTAATTTTTACATTCTTTATAGACGTTTTACTTAGCAAGTGTTATTATTGTTATTTAATAATAATAACGATAATAATGATAAGTTAACGTCACATGGGAATAATCTTTTAAGGGTTCACACATTCTAGTTGCAGTTACTATGGATAACAGTAGAAAACAACCAGCAATAACACAAACCTCAAATTAAGACAAGCTTGGAATCAAATCTGACAGTCACTGTGCCGCAACTGACAGCCTTGAAAGATTCCAGTGTGACCTTGATATAAACCAATCATAACCAAGACTATCAAAATGAAAATTCGTGAGTTTCGCTTTACAGGAAACTAATAAGATTACAGAAGATCTAGATTTTTAGCGCAGTTAGTGGGCTAACCTGAACTATATAGGAGAGAAGATGTTAAATTTATGAATTCTCTCAGTGATACAACACATTCAGTCCTCAGAAAGGATACGCCAGTGGACCTGTGCTATACCTTACAGCTTTTTTCCAGTGGGGATCTGTCTCCTCTTTTAGAGTTCACTGACGAGGCTGATAGCACTTGTTTGTTCACAGCGTTCCCATCATTGAGTATTTGATGAGAAAAACGGTAAACCACACAGTTCCTTTACTTGATCATAGCATTTAGACCACTCGTTGTTGCCGCGGAAATGATTAGTTCTGGGGAGAGAAGAAAGAGGAGACATTTTACCATTCAAGTCATCGTTTAAAGCACGGAATGTCACTGCCAGCAAGCGACTTTTGATTGTTTAAAACTGCAATCTATTAGTTATCGATGGGCTTTTCGCCTACATAAGATCATACATCAGTTAATTGAATTACAGATTTCAGATTTAGATTTGTATAGTAAGGACAAAAGTCCTACAGCCTATGTTATTTCCTTTGTGATATCCTTGTATAAGTGTCTAGTCTTCTCTTGAATGGGTAAATTGAAGGTGTGGACACCCCTCCTTCGGGTAACAGGTTCCAAGAATTGATGACTCGGTGTTAAAATCTGTATGTCATGGACTTGTTCTTGACTTTTCTACTTACTTGCTATGTACTCGGAGATGTCCTGATCAGATGACAGAAAAAGAGAGGATATATTAGGTAGAAAATCACTTCTTAGTATTCTATGCATTAAAACTAGATCACCTCCTGGTCTGAGATAGGACAGAGTAAAGTGGTCTAGCTTTTCAAGCCGCTCTTTGTATGGCGAATCCTGGGGTTCTGAAATTGAGCGTGTAACCGCCCTCTGTACTTTCCCAGGATATCTGAGTAACCTTTTAAACAGGGGCTTCCAGCCTGAATGTAGTTCTCAAGCCTAGTTCTCACTGAGGTGAATATTAATTATACACTAGTTTCTTATCGACCTGTAGAGTTCCTTCGTACTTGTTGTTCCAAGGCGGATGGCGACGTTTCAACATTTCTTCTTTTGCCTTAGTAAATGACGAATATCCCCGACTTATTTTTGTTACCATTGTGGTGCGTGCTACTATATTGATATAAGTAGTATATAACGCGAGTTAAAGAACGTAATGTCTGGCAGCAGAAGATGGGGGAAGATCAAGAAAGGAAGAGCGAGAACACAATGGAATTTGTAAAAAACGGCATGAACAATGCAATGTGAGACAATGGGTTGATGTTTGCAACGGCAACAGTCCAGTTTGATATGACAGAATGATATTTTGCAAATTAACGATTTACTATTTGGTTTTTCTATTTTACCAAGTAACTGTAAATTTGTGCTAAATACATTCGGCTGTCCATACTCGTGTTCTGTTCACTACACTATTACTTAAACACATAAACATAGGTACAAGGATGCACCAAATATATATGCGCCTCATAAACAATTTGACATGTGTGAGGACAACTTTCAACCAATATCAAAGTGAGAATCTTCAATACGAACGTCAAGGCAGTTCTACGGTATGGAGCTGAAACTTGGAGAACTACAACAACCACAATCAAGAAAGTACAAGTATTTATAAATAGCTGTCTACGCAAGATACTCAACATCCATTGGCCGGATACCATCAGCAATAGCCTTCTGTGGGAGAGAACAAAGCAACTTCCAGCTGAAGAAGAAATTAGGAAAAGACGATGGAAATGGATAGGACATACATTACGCAAATCGTCAAACTGCATCACGAGGCAAGCCCTAACTTGGAATCCTGAAGGGAAGCGGAAACGAGGAAGGCCAAAGAACACATTGCGTCGGATTATAGAAGCAGATGTGAAAAGGATGAATTACAACTGGACGGAGCTAGAAAGGATTGCTTGGGACAGGGTTGGATGGAGAATGCTGGTGAGCGGCCTATGCTCCTTCACGAAGAGTAACAGGCGTAAGTAAAGTAAGTAAGAGGGCCGGGATACTACAGGGGTGCTCAGACCGAAGTAGGTATCCCGGACTATCCAGGGATGGCCGTGCTTCGTCTTCTTTGGGGCTGTCTATGGTGTATTTGGTTGTCGCGTAATTGTATGCCCGCCTGAACTGAGTTTAGGCCTGACCTACTGATGCCCCTGAGCGAAATATTCAGTTCTCGTTCGATGCTGTAGAGTTGATCTCCTTCATGTCTGCTTTTCATATGTTGGAACGCGCCGGCGCAACTGTTTGACAGGTCATCTAAGCCGTGAACTTGCATAAGATGACTGAATGATCACTTATCACTAGAGCTGGGAGGAAAGTCATTTGACCGACGTCATCGCCTTGTGTGAAGACTAAGTTAAAGAGAGACTAGGAGCTTCGCAAGTCATATCTAGTGAGGTCTCTAATGTTCTGGAATGGGGCTAGTGCAATCGTGGTTTCCAACAAATTGCAATCAAATGATGTTGCTGATGACCCTGCTTCTAAGTTTACCCAGTTTCTATACAGTGCATTATTGTAGCCTACTTTAGGGTTTTATCCCTATTACACCAGGACTCAAGTTTGTTTAGGATGAAGTCATGTACTGCACATTTTGGAATGAAGTGTACTTGTAGTATCGGATACCATGTCAAGCTCATATACTTTATTCTAGCTTCTGGCCAATCTATCCATTATTCTTGAGTCACGTCTTAACCTTGTTAATTATTCACTTATCAACCTTGACTGTTTCTATATCAGTGTATATGTGTGTACATCTTGTTCTACTCATCACATATCTGCAGCTTATTTTCGTGTGACTATAAACATTGATTAAAGCTTGATTAGATAGGGTTGACTCACATACCTTCTCCACTGCACGTCGTTTCGCTTAACTCTCTTCTCCCCGCTTCCCCGATCTTCCGTCTGGATCAACGATTGTATGAAATATACGTATTCGAAATTCATTCTCCTGTTTAACTTATTTAATTCCGTTATTCACTAACACGACTTAAGTCGATAATTATGTACGAGAATAGTCAGGATGTATATCTCGACAGCAACCATTCATACGATCTCACTGGAGTCAAATCCTGGGCCACTAAATACTGCAACTAATTCAATATCTTGACGTTTACATTTCAGCTTCCAACTCACTAATTCACATGTCCCTGAATCATGTGCCACTGTCTCAACAGCTCGTATGTTTATGGTACTTTTCGTGTACAGGATAATCTCACCTCCACCATGGTTCAGCCCTGCTGGATAAAAAATCAATCAACTGACTTTCAAACGCTTCTGACGTCAACCATGTTTCTGAGACAGAAATGACATCCGGGTTTTCTAAATCCACCAGTGTGGTGAGCTCCATCACTTTATTTTGCAGGCTGCGAGCATTTGTGTAGTACACCTATAATTATGTGAACTTTCATTTACCACCCAGTGTGCTTTAAGGATAATTTCGCCTCGAAATTTTACAATTTTAAAACCCATAAGTACGAGGTTTTTAACCGTTTTGGCGGCGCCCATTTACTACTACTTCAACCGATCACCTCTTAATACGGTCAGTTAGGCTGAGATTTTCACGGACGTATATTCTGGATTCAGTCAGTCTGTGTGAATTCCCCAGAATTAGGTTTCTTTTTTCAACCAAAGCAAAGGTAACGTTTAAGAGGCTTTTCTGAGTACTTTCAGAATCCAACTTTTGTCCTATTCTATAAAGCTTACATATGTTTCTCGAAGTAGCTTGCTTATTAAAGACTTAATGTGGTTGAGTTCGTGCTCAAATATAACCTTTGGTTCCTTTTCGGAAGATTCTTTTAACCATGAAAATTGACCGACCTGTCAGCAAGGTCCTCCTTAAGACACAGTGGAATTTAATTTCCTACAATCCTATTCTCCTGGCAATCCCATTGCGTGTCAAACACGGAGATCTTACTCTATTTACCTACTTTTCTGTTTCTGGGTGTGACTGTGAGCCAATCACTTATCTTATATTGTTTCTTGATCACATCATCACCGTTCAGTCTTTGCTCCCCAGTCGGTGTTTTTATTGATATGTGAATCCAGGAGTGAAACGTAGATTTGTAGGATTACATCCTAATTCGTTATTAGTGCTACTGTAATGAGAGACCTAACCCTAAAATTGTAGATTTATCATGATGTGACTCCCTATAAGATCTTACATAGAAGTCACCTCATTGTCTACACTGGTTTGATCTCTCGTAATCATCACCAGTATGTGCTGGAGAACACATTTGGGCTACAGACAGAACACTACATTTAATGTGAATAAAAGAGACATGTTACGCAAGAATGACCACGTCTACAAAGCTGAGCCATGCCATCCGATTGAATTGAACTAATTCCTCCTGCCTTCCAATTGTTAACCTTCTCCTTATGTCAGTTGTTGGATATAAATATTTTCAGCAGTTATATGCTCGACTGCAAAGGACGTTTGGTTACGGTCCAATGCCAATACAGATTCACATAGCTTAGTGCTTGCCCATAAGTTGTTTTTCTTCTATTTTCTTGTAACAAAACGTACATCTGTATGCTTATTATCAGCTTATCTAATGGGGTCTACCTTGATGATCTCATTCAAATCAAAAGCTGGTCTCATGATAACACTCCATGTTTCCTCGAAAACTAAATTATGTTAATCTATTACTGCCTGTTTATGTGAGGGCGAATTTCTAGCTATGTTCAGCAGCTTAAACAGATTTATGTGGTATTGACAGAGACTTTTCTAGCAGCGTGCTTTGCAAAGCCAACGTGATGTTGGATTGCGGCACATTTTATATGCAGCCGGTGTGGGTCCGGTGCAAACATTGTGATACAACTTATTGAAGTTGCCACATTACATCCCATGATCAACCGGGATAAAGCATGCAATTCTTCCGCAACGATATTTTACTTGTGCCATAAAATTGTTTTGTGATCTCACAGGAAGAACAACAACGAAAACTGATCTCTAGAATAAGTTTCTTTTAAGGCTTTATAGTTTATAGACACTGAACACAAACAAAAACAGAGGTTTGTGTATTTCTGTTGTAGATCACCAACGTAGATGATCTATGTCGAAATGACTGGAAGCCCACTCGAGTTAGACGGGAATGGTGTGACGGACTGGCTAACGTCGAAGTTCCACCTCGTGGTCAGCACTTGACGTGGATTACCCCACTGACTCATCAAGGTACTATCGGTGCTTTGAAGACTGTGCAACACAAAGGACGTTATTACAGAAATATATTAGTTAAAGTAGATACAAGCGAAGGTAAGACCACCGTCGCATGTGCCAGTCCATAGCGTACGATTAACTAATGCGCGTTGGTTGTCCTCGACCTCGGCAGGGATCAATGATTTGTTCGATATTCAGTGAACCAACTGCCCGATGATTTGACTAGGGCTTGTCTTTTGATTTCTCTTGGTAGGTATGAGTTATATTAGAAGGTATTTTACTGGTAAAAAGGTTGTCAAACACTGAATACCTGTACCATCTTCATTGGTGAGCCTAACATGATCTGGTACATCAAATCGTAAACTGTGAGTCTGTTCCATTTCGGGATACTATATATCATTGCTTTATTTTAATTTTTTATACATTGTGATATTTTTTCCGCGTTTTGGATATCTATGTATTTTTCACTCGTGTATTCTCGTACTTAATTTTCCCCTGTGACTGAACAGACCCCCAAGGTATTTAAGATTAAGACTATGTCCCCACCCTCGTTCCAACTCATGCCCTTCTGGCCCGACAATATCGAAGCCTGGTCCTGCTACGCAGAAGCCGACTTCCACGTGCACGGCGTGAACGAAACACGTGCACAATTCCTCGCAGTAGTCAAGGCACTACCGCGGGAATTCAACAGGTACGTAACACCTAGTATGTTTACTAGTGACGTTTCTAAACCGTACGAAGCCCTAAAGCGTTCTATCCTTAAACGAGGAGACCTAACCATAGACAAAGGTTAGACCGACTCTTTAATGACATAGACCTGCAACACATTTCTGCGACGGAAATGTTGCAAAAGATGAGAGAGGTTATAGGCCTAAGAACTTTCGACGAAAGCCCATTCAAACAACTGTTTTTGTCCAAACTTCCCCAACAGGTGCAAGCGGTTCTGGTCTCGTTTCAGAACAACACCTAAGACGAGCTGGCTGCATATGCCGATCGTATCCAAGACATTACGAAATCTTCTACTACCGAGGCTTTTTCAGTCAAAGAAAAGGCTCAAACGACTCAGAAAGGCATAACCGAGTTATGTCATACACTTACGCGTTATCTTAATTTTCGTAAGCGATCACACTCCCCACGTAGAAACACTTCACGTAAACGATCTGTCTCTAGACCACGAGAGACGGATAATCCCGACTGGTGCTGGCAACCGTAGCCGGCGAACATAGCCGTCTGTTATACGTCACAGATGTGACAACGCGAGTTCGCTACCTCGTCGACACTGGCGCAGAAGTTGGCGTTCTCCCAGAGAATCCTTACGACCGGCTTCACGAACCGGCTCTACACTTACAGGCGGCAAACGGAAAACCTATCGCCACGTATGGCAAAAGGTACGTTTACCTTAACGTGGGTTTACGCAAACACATTCGCTGGATCTTCGTTGGCACAGATGTTTCTATGCCAATCATTGGTATGGACCTTCGACAACACCATAATCTAATCATCGATACTCGCAAACGGAGGCTAGTAGACGGAAACGCTAATTTGTCCGTTTGCGTAACTTCTTTTACTGGTCGCAGACTAGCCCCAGTCCCAATTAGGTATACGATAGACCCATTTTATCAACCACTACTCGATACGTATCCTGGAACACATCAAACGCAACCGAAATTGCCGTGTGTAACCAGCAACGTTACACATCACATCATGACTAAAAGACCACCTGTATTCCCTAAAGCACGCGACTAGCTGCCGAAAAACTAAGGTTGGCGAGAAACGAGTTCGACCACATGTTAGCTTTAGGAATCATACGACTATCAAATAGCCCATATGCATCTCCGTTGCATATGGTCCTTAAAAAGGACGGCACCGATCGGTGTTCAACTGGTGACTATTGGATATTCTTTTTATATCTCCTTATCCTTCTAAACATATTTAATTCCAGATTGTCCTTTGAAATCAATTTTGACTTTCATAGCATCAATCTTAATTATTATTGCACAAATATTTATACTAATATCCGGTTACACTCTGTATACTATTACATAAATCTAAATGTATTCATCCGAGAGCTCTAAAGGATTTTTATTTTATTTTTTCAATTGCTGGTTTCCTTCTGAGGTTGATATTCATTACACAATTGTTATTCTTATCACGGAGCAAAACTTTTCACTAAGTGTTCACTTCATTTCTTTCTTCTCTCCCTCTAAATAAATATTATTCTTAAGATTACGAAGTGTGTAATTAAGACAATAACTTGTATTACACTTAAATTAAATTCTCAGACCCGTTTTATCTTCACTATGCATATATGACTACTCATACATATTTTATTATCCTTTTCATTTAATTGAGACTTTCATCGCATCACTCCAAGCTATGTGACTGCACAAACATTTATTCTAGTGTCATATCTTACTGCAATTATAAGTTATTTTTCCTAATTATTTTTTGTTACTAATTTAACGATGCACAAATAGTCGTTTATTCTTGTTCTGTGTTCGTAAACACGCCTATTAGACTGTTTGCGTATTTCACGTCTCCTTTATTTCTATCCCCTTATTTTCTCCGTTTCCTTTTTAAACTTAATTCAATATTCTTCTCAATTGCACAGACCCGATTTATTATTATTAATATTCTACTATTATTGCTCAAAATTTTTTTTAAATGGCAAGTAGAATGCTGACATTATTGAAAATTGTGTATTATTGCATTTTTTGAAGAAACCCGAAATGGTTTCTTCACAACACTTATGTACCCATAAGATGTTTGTGAATAATAATAATAATAATAATGCAAAAACCATTCCCGATCGTTACCCGTTACCTCACATTCACGATTTGACAGCTACCTTGAAAGGTACAACTGTCTTTTCGAAAATCGACTTGGTTAAAGCGCATAACCAAATCCCTATGGCTACAAACGATATACCGAAAACAGCTATCATTACTCCCTTCGGACTCTATTAATTCTTGCGAATGCCCTTCGGTCTGAGAAACGCTGCTCAAACATTCCAAAGATTCATAGACGACGTTTTTCGAGGTCTCAACTTCGTACATGCGTGTGCTGACGACTGCCTAATCGCAAGTCCGGACAGAGAATCGCATCTCAAGCATCAAGCTCTTGTTTTCTACCGACTACAAAAATATGGCATTACTGTAAACGTTCAGAAATGCTAAATCGGAACTGACTCATTAGACTTCTTAGGACACACTATAAATGCTCAAGGCATTCGACTCCTTAGAACCAAAGTGGCGGCCATTCTGAATTACCCAGAACCGACCACGATCAAGCAGTTACGAACGTTTAACGGTCGTGTAAGTTTCTACAGATGATTCATACCGAAATGCGCATTACTTATGAAGCCTCTTAGCGATCAACTCCGTGTAAATGCGAGATCCATCAATCTGGACGACACCACACGAAAAGCGTTCTCCTCAATTAAGGAACTTATCGCTAAAGCAACAGTGATTGCACATCAGGACACTTAAGCACCCATTAGTATCGCAGTAGACGCATACGACTCAGCAATTGGAGGAGTCTTACAACAATGGGTTAACAACCCCTGACAACCATTGGCATTTTTCTCTAGACGGTTGCTAGACACCGAATCGAGGTACAGCACATTCGGTAGGGAACTCTTAGCTATGTATTGTGCTGTACGGCATTTTCAACACTATATCGAAGGCCGTGAATTCACTCTTTTCACTGACCATAAACCTCTTACTTTCTCGTTAAGCTCTTCTTCAGACAAGTACTCTCCCCGTGAGTCTCGACAACTGGACTACATTTCGCAGTTTACTTCAGATATTCAACACGTTTCTGGAGCAAACAATGTAGTTGCAGACGCCTTATCTCGCATAACTTCCTTGAACAGTTTCCAAGGAATCGACCTTCTTAAACTCGCCGAGCTTCAAAAAGAAGACACTGATCTTCAGCACGAGTTATCGTCCACAACCCTTAAACTACGCATCAAACAGATGGGAACAGGTAAGGAAACCTTACTTTGTGACACATCTACAGGTAGGGATCGCCCAATCGTGCCGAAACATTATCGACGCAATGTCTTCAATACATTGCACAAACTTTCTCATCCAGGTGTTCGTGCAACCATCAAGCTTATAGCAGAACGGTTTTGCTGGCCTGGCATGAATAAAGACGTGAGGGAGTGGGCACGCTCCTGTGTAAGCTGCCAAAAATCTAAGGTTATCAGACACAATAAATGTCCCTTAGGCTCATTTAAAACTCCCGATGCTCGTTTCGACCATGTTCATCTGGATTTGGTAGGACCTTTACCAGATTCAAATGGATACTCTTATCTTTCAACCTGCGTAGACCGTTTCACTCGATGGCCAGAAGCAGTACCTATCAAGGACATCACTGCTGAAACAGTGGCCCGAGCCTTCGTCGAACGATGGGTAGCAAACTTCGGCTGCCCTTCAACCATCACTACAGACCGCGGACGTCAGTTTGAATCCGGACTTTTCCGTCGTCTGACCACACTTTTAGGAATCACTCGCTTCCGAACGACCGCCTTCTACCCACAAGCAAACGGGTTGGTAGAACGCTTTCACCGACAACTAAAAGCTTCACTATCAGCTGCAAACGTTTCACAGTGGACCGACGCTCTTCCACTTGTCTTACTAGGTATTCGCAATGCAGTGAAAGCTGACATTGGATACACTGCGGCTCAACTCGTTTACGGAACGACACCTCGACTTCCAGGAGAATTCGTGGATCCTTCATCCTCTTCAATGAGCATGGGTCTAACTTCCTACACGAACAGGGTCGCATCGGCGACCTTTCGAATCAGCGTACGAATGACTTTTCAAAGTTCTTTAACGTGAATCTAAGTATTATATAGTCGATTAGAACGGAGCAAACGATAGCATCAGCATCGATCGTTTAAAAGCAGCGTATTTAGAAGGAAATCCTATTCACGTAAATCGCAAAACACTACTCCTACGCCTATGATACCCCAACCGACAGACAACACACACGATGATACTTCAATAGTATCAGAAAATAAACTTAAGACGACGCGTTCTGGAAGAAGAGTAAGATTTCCAGAACATTTAAACGACTACTGCACGTGAGGCATTACTAGACATTTTATATTATCTCGATTTTTCTTTTTACCATACGTAATCTTTAAAAAAAAACAGTTTTAATATGCTTATATATTTATATTTTTATTTCGAAAAAAAACAAAGCAAGAAAAACATTATAAAAATCCTGTTTTAACGATACTACGTGTATATGAGTTTATTTCCCCACTTTTTTCGCCGGTATTGTGTTTTTAAGCGCGTACGAGTGTATTTCAACATGCAATTACATTTTCTTCTTTCTTTTCCAGGACGGCTAGAAAAAAACGATGAAGTTTACGAGGAGCCAAAATTTTCATTGTACTTTTTCTTTTTTTTACTACACTGTATTTCACGGTCCTATACAGTAAGGAAAGACGATCAGACGCTGCTAAACCTAGCAAGCTATCAGAAAAGTGTTAACCAACAACAAACTCGTTGCGTTTAAACTTCCGTCTGGCTACGTCTTAGGGTCATCACTAACCAACTAGGGGGGATGATCTGTAGCGGTAAATGAATCCCCAAAATAAATAGACCTGTAAGTTTTCGACATTGGGTGCTGACCACATTAGTTTTAGTGGGCCCGCCCAGCTGAAGGCGCTCGGTCAGGCATCCGCACCAGATCACGTGTGGGAATGGCGTGCTCAACATCTACTGCACTCGCTAGCCAGATTAGATCAGACAATTCCGATATATTGACAATCGTAAAATACAACTTCTGAGCTCCTCGATTCTGTCTTTTGACTTCTCTTGGTGGGTACGAGTTATATTAGAAGGTGTTACTGGTAAAGCGTTGTCAAACACTGAATACCTGTATCATCTTCAGGCTCAGTGAGATTTCACTGGCCCCACATTGAACCTAACAACAATAAAAAATTCGACCTCAGCAGTTGCAAAGAGATCTTAGCACCTTTGGATACAAAAAATACTAAAAGATATACTCAACGAGGAAAAATAAATACCAGTGCCCTTTGTTTTTGTATCTGTACTCGAAAAGTACATACGATAAACTGCTCTATGAAAAAGCGACACTTTTGGTGATTATTTTAACTGAACTAAATTCAATTAAAGCAAAACAGCAGTCTTGATGCGTAATTAAGCAATCAATACCATAAAATATATTCAGAGGAAAAATATCACTATCCCTTTTAAGTAGCGCGTTGTTCAATCGCAATGGAACTTCGTGAGAGTTTTGCTTTACAAGAAACTTATGTAATTACAAAGGATATAAAGTTTCAACACAGTTGTTGGGCTAACCTGAACTATACCCGAGCTCCCAATTTTGGGGGAATTTTGCGAAATTTCGGGAAATCCTCAAAGTCAAATGACCTTGACCAAGGTTAAGAAGGAATTTTGGGGAAATATTGGGGTTATTTTGCCATTTCCCCAAAATTTCCTCAGAATTGGGAGATTGGGTATAGGAGAGACGATGTCAAACCCACGAATCGTCTCACTGATGCAGCCCATATTCAGTCTTCAGTAATTAGAATGTATCCTTATTACATGTCCACAGACCTACTATAGTAGGTCTTGCCGATCTGTCTTCTTGATATTGTTCACATACAGGGCTTTATTTTAAAAGGGCATTTATGTTTTTCATTGCTGAGTTGATTTTATTGTCTCGATCGTTAATCACGCGTCAAGATTACTACCCAAGCTCCCAAATTTGGGGAAGCCGCTGTAGTAAACTTTGAGGAAGTCTATTTCACTTTAAGGAAGTCTATTTCACTTTGGGGATTTCCCCAAAATTCCCCTAAGTTGTGACCTTTAATGGTTTTGCTTTAATTGAATGTACTTAAGTTAAAGTTATCACCGAATGTATCGTTTTCTAAAAGTAATTTGTCATATGTTCATTTTGGAAACAAAAACTCATGAAACGTTTCTTCTTTCCCCAACCCACCGAATGGCAAGAAGCGGGGAATACCACCATCTCAAACGCCTAGAAGCCTAGTCGCAAGGCTAGGTCTGTTTCTTGTAGGAAAAACAACAACCTGAATACCCATGTCGTCGACACTCATCCAGGACCCCACAGTGTGCGTATCGCTAGTGTGATTGCTACTCCAATGAAAGTTGGTGAGTGGGTACAGATCAAGAATAAAAAACGACCTAATGTTACTAAAGAAAAATCATTCCCCCCCTGAAAAAAACAGCAGCTGTAAAATGAAAGACTGACCTTAGTGACGGTCAGTTGTCTTTCATAGATTCAAATAATGAAGCTCAGAACCCAGAGGACGTTTTGAGCGTGACATTTGGTTGATAAAAAGATACTAAACCAGTTAATGCCTAAAGAAATCTCTGGAGTCACCTTGCTAAAGTTTTATAGACTAGGTAGCCAAAGAAGTTGCTAAAAGTCTAGCGAAACTTCTGGAATGTACAGGAGTTAGTGAATTTTGTGTGGAACAATTTATATAGACGTCAGTGAGTATTTGTGAAACTAGATGCAGAATGAAAATATGCAGTTATTAGTAATTCTAAAATAAATCTAACTAAACATATTTACATAGATGCGACAAACCAATTTTATTGTATTTATTACTTTACTATATTTCAGAAGTTCCGATAGACTTCCATCAACAAAGCTTGAAACCCACGTTTTAGGAGATTCATTAAATTAGTCAGTATTCTTGATTGATTCTCAGTGCTGTCGTTAACTAACTTATTTTTAAATTCCCATCACCAAAGTAATATATATAAAAACTTTTATATTGATTAGAATAATGTGACTAACGTATTAGAAAGAGGATGCCACTTCCCTGTCGCCTACGCCGAGGAAGGTTGCCTATTCATTCGGCATTTGAAAATGAAACTGGGTTACTTTTGATCGTGACTACTAAAGGGCGTGATAGCAGATCTGCATAGACAACTGCTCGAGGCTGGTTACAAAACTTATTCGTGATGAGTTATTAGGTTTCGTTCCATAATTAGTAACCTTTACCTCCGAGATTTTAGGTAAGGTGTAATATGTCTCGAGTCTACCTTTTCTGAACCTTTTCTTCTGTTATGAGAGACCAGTTCCACTGCAGATGCTCGTCATTTAAAGAAAGCACCTGACTCCTAAAACACAGTACAGTCGATAGTACGGTTTCAACCTAGGGCGTCGAGTTGTTGCCTTTAGTCTTGATTTTCTTCAGCCGACGTTATAGGACCTAGAGAAATATGTGTTCAAACAAGTATAAGCCGATTGGATCATAGATAAACATGAGTATCATATCAAGGCAGTAGGTACGGTAGGGATAGTATTAAGGGCCATTTTATTTAACTGCCCGGTGAAACCTCGCTTTCTTTGCTGTATAGCCTCAGAAATGTTATTTGAGCTAATTACTTAGAATAGTTCCTGTTCTTATTATTGCTAAACACTGCAAATTATCTACAAACAGCTGCATTGAGTTTGTTTTCATTATTTACTTTTTTATTCTATTACTATCCTGACCGTAATGACCTGAAAGATTATATAGCATATAAACGATTTGGAGACGACCCTTTTAATGACTTACTGGCTCCTAAACATTCCTGGAATCCTCTGAAATACTCAAGTTCATTTCCAACCTAACTCAACCCTAGGGAGAATAACTGTAAATTAAAGGTACAGTACAATAAACCGAACTGCAGGCGTAGCATCTACTCCTTACGAATAGTCAAGTTCTTGATCTTGTTACTAGCTGAAGTCCTTTAGGCGAATTCCCCGGGAGTCATTCAAAAAGAACTTTGATACATTCATAAACCTAGATCTCTGCCTGGAGCCATCGGTTATCCATTACTACTAGATATGTAAGCTCGTTAAGCAGAAACTTCTCTTCTGTTTTCAACTGTGTAAACCATCTGAAATATATCCACGAAATGCTTCCATTTCCCCTCAAAAGGTATGTCTATACGCTACAAAGTATTGCTTTTTCAAGCTTACTACTAAGTAAGCTTTTACTCTTCATCATTTCCTGAAGCATACATAATTTCTTCTTGATCATCAGTGGTACCCTCGTAGTACTTACTATTTTCATTGCTAGAATCTGATTTTAGTCTTTCACAAAATTTCTAGTTTTTGTTCATGCTCCATTAAAAACCTGTTTCAATTAATTTTCATGCCAAAATAACGAAATTTTTCGTACTTCGTTGACTTAGTAATGTTATTTACTCGAAGATAAATTATTTAATCATTTTTGGAAAGTTACCAGTTATACTATCACTAAATTTATGTAATGTGATAATGACAGACAAATTTCTCTTTTTTTTAGTGATTCCACATGCAGCATGGATCCACCTTGTAAACCTTTAGCATGTAAAATTCAAAGTTGTTTAATCAGTAAGTATTCTTTTCCATCCCTAAACTTATTGCATCTATTGTTGTTACAATTTGACTAGGAATGATTTTGATGTTACTCGATGTACAAGGGAAATAACTTCACTCATTGAATGCTGTCAAAAATTTCGACATATTAAACAACCGTGTTGTGAAGGTTGGGATAATTACAAATACAGACCTGATAATCAAACGAAGACGAATTAAACGAAATCAATATTTATGTAATCTCTCTGTTGGCATTTCATCTTGTTAACGGAAAAAAAGAATATGATCGTCATCGCAATCCTGAATTTTTTTTAAAGTTATGGCTATGATTGTATTCCCATTTGTTAAAAAAGATAATTCATTTGATACAAGGATTCGTTGTATCACCCTTGTGTACTTGTTATTTTATATATTACACAATTTGAACTGGTTGACCTGTATATGATATTCTTAGTCACTTAACGGAACATAGTTCAAGGTTTACTGTTGAATGAAATTGGTTAAATACATTTTAACCTTAATGTCTGATGAAAGATAGCTACTTATTATTTGCGAAATTTCCAGGACCATGGATTGATATTGTTTAGAAATAAGATGAAAACTTCACTGTTAATTTATCTATCTTAGAGGAAACTGTACCGTTAAATACTGTTTAGTAACTTTTCGAAAATTATACATAGATCTGGGATTAAGCCAATACTTTAAGTGACCAAATGGGAGATCAAGTGAAATAAACTGCTAGTAGGTGGTTGAAGATGGAGTGTTTAACTATCTTAGGACGGACATTATCTAGGTATGTACTTTGCAAATAGACTTTCGTAACAAATTTTAAGTTGTGTACATCTATGTTATCACATACACAACATTAGCGCATTTGTGGCTTATATACAATATGATTTTAAATGCAAAAGAATAGACGCTTCATAACCATTTTGTCATATTCAACCCTTTCTTATATTTTTTTGTATTCAAGACATTGGAGCGAATAGCCGTTTTCAATAACTTCTTCGTCAAACTGTATAGTTACAAATTCGAAATTATTATTGTGTTACAATAGAAGAAGTACTTAAGTGAGATTAATCCATGTCATCAATTGAAAGTGGCAAATATCACGTCGATTGAGTCTTAAATACTAAGAATTACTAGCAAAAAGTATGACGTCATCAGTAATGTTAAGAGGATAAGGAAAATTATGTCTTAAGGTAATGAATTCTAATCAATAAGTTAAAATCGTACATGAAAGAAAGTTAATACAAGATAGGAGCCGTTGTCTTAGTTGTAATAATAATAATAATAATAATAATAATAATAATAATAATAGTAGTAGTAGTAATAATAATAATAATAAGGAGAAGAATAAGAAGAAGAGAAGGAAGAACGACAACAACAGTAACAACTATCAGTAAGAATATCATGTAAAATAAGATGATTCAGCAATGAGAGATTAAAAAACCTCATGGAACGAGTGCAATTCATAATGAAGAGACAGGGGACGACATTGGAACTACGAATGAAACGAGTCTAATGTGAGCTAAGATAGACAATGAGTCTAGATATATCGTCTTAGTATATGTAAGTTAGGATAAAAACACGTATTTTGAAGCGGCATATGGCACCAAAAGGTGCAAGATTACGTAATATGTGGCTGAAGTAATTGGCACCAATTCAACGGAACCTAACTTACATATACTAAGACGATATATCTAGACTCGTTGTCTATCTTAGCTCACATTAGACTCGTTTCATTCGTAGTTCCAATGTCGTCCCCTGTCTCTTCATTATGAATTGCACTCGTTCCATGAGGTTTTTTAATCTCTCATTGCTGAATCATCTTATTTTACATGATATTCTTACTGATAGTTGTTACTGTTGTTGTCGTTCTTCCTTCTCTTCTTCTTATTCTTCTCCTTATTATTATTATTATTACTACTACTACTATTATTATTATTATTATTATTATTATTATTATTATTATTATTATTATTATTATTATTATTATTATTACAACTAAGACAACGGCTCCTATCTTGTATTAACTTTCTTTCATGTACGATTTTAACTTATTGATTAGAATTCATTACCTTAAGACATAATTTTCCTTATCCTCTTAACATTACTGATGACGTCATACTTTTTGCTAGTAATTCTTAGTATTTAAGACTCAATCGACGTGATATTTGCCACTTTCAATTGATGACATGGATTAATCTCACTTAAGTACTTCTTCTATTGTAACACAATAATAATTTTGAATTTGTAACTATACAGTTTGACGAAGAAGTTATTGAAAACGATTATTCGCTCGAATGCCTTATATTCTTGATTATTCTACAAAAATTTTGAAATTTTGATATGAGGTTGATAAATTACTTATGTAATACTGTGTTAAATTGAGCTAGGTCAAGATACCTTTAAAAGTCTTAACATCTTCCAATATTTAGAAGCTGAAATGAATTTAATTTGATCTAACTGACTAATACTTCTATCCCGTGTTATGGAAGATGTAAGCGAAATTTTCATGGTACGTTTTGTTGATGGCTACCTTGGAAAGTAAATTATACTCATTTCTAGTTAGAATCAAGTCTGTAATAGTATGATTGTCTGACCAATCATATATCTCAAGGTACGGAGACTTCATATATATCAGTAGACATTATCTTACATTTTTAATCTAAAATATACTTTCCAGTCACTTCTATGTACAAAATTTCAAAACTAACTATGTACAAACATGGATTTCAGTAAGCTTATATTTCACTCTCTTTATTCAGCGATATATCAGCATTCAAATTGATTGCGTTTCGTATTTAGCAGCAGTGTGGTTCCCGACCGTTGTTGCTACCTTGACGTGGTGGTCGGGCTTGCCTATCGTGATGAAGCAACCGAGCTATACTGGCTGGAACAACCGTTCCTCAAGGTCCTACCATGTCAGACAGGTCGGTTGAAGAGCGGTAAGACTAAAAGCAACAAACCCAAGGTCCGAAGGCGAAGTCGTACTGCTGACTGTACAGAGGTGTGACAGCAGTAAGGTGTTTCCTTCAGACAACCAGCATGACAGCGATGCCGCCTTCCCACAAGGAGGGGTGGGGTTAGAAAAGGTCGACTCTAAAAATGCACACCTCGTCTTATCCCACGGATATCCGTCTCCGGCGGTAAGGTCTCAACAAGTACGGAGTTAACACAAAAATTACCCATAAAAAGGTCGTGTGTGACCGACCTCAAGCAGTTGTCCCTTGGGGACTGCGGTCACGCTCTCAGGTCACTAAGACCACCTCTAATCCAATTTCCTTTTCAGGTACCTCCAGAACAACCCTTCCACGGTGTGGGTAACTGGGAAGTGATAACCGCCCTCATACCTCTAACAGCACTCAAGACCACTGTATTCATAATCAACCTCCCTCTTCAATTCCTATTATTCCTCCTACATCGACTTTCAACTCTAAATTTCCTCTTCGGCTTCCTCCTCAAGTGTCACCATAGCCAACGATTCTAGTGCTCAAAACGCTGTCCCAGGTCTACTGAAACCTCGCTCCAAACTACACATTGGAGCCTTCAACGTACGCACCCTATGTCAAATCGGTCAGCAGGCTTCCTTGGCTAAAACCCTAGAGTCTCTTTCCATTGATGTATGCTGTGTCTCCGAAACACGCATACAGGATTCCAGTGTGGTCATTCACTTGACCTCACCTCGGCAAACGGAGAGCCAACGAGATACACCCTTCGTGTATCTGGTGACCCGATGGCAAGTTCTCGTGGACTGGCAGGTGTAGGCATAGCACTAAGCATGAGGGCCGAACAAGCACTGCTAGAGTGGATCCCCGTCAACAGTCGTCTATGTGCTGTTCGGCTGAACGGCTACGTAAGAACTCGGAAGGATAGGGACA
Source organism: Schistosoma mattheei (assembly GCA_944470405.2). NCBI lineage: Eukaryota > Metazoa > Platyhelminthes > Trematoda > Strigeidida > Schistosomatidae > Schistosoma > Schistosoma mattheei. The sequence goes on from OX103947.1 coordinate 63,178,957, forward strand.
CACGTCGTTGCCTTTTTGTCGTTTCTGCCTACGCTCCCACTGACTGCAGCTCAGATGAAGTGAAAGATGAATTTTACAGAAAGCTCTTCGAACTTCTTCAGAAAGCTAAACGCTCAGACATAGTACTCGTAGCGGGTGATTTTAATGCTCAGATAGGTAGTTTAAACCAAACAGAAAGGCATTTAGGTGGATATTTTAGTATTCCGACACAGCGAACAGATAATGGTGATCGTCTGCTGCAACTATGCTCAGACAATCGTTTATTTTTAGCAAACACAAATTTTAAGCATAAGGAGAGACATCGTCTAACATGGCGACCCCCTACACCAAACCAACGATGGACTCAAATAGACCATATTGCCATCAGTCATCGTTGGAGAGGGTCGGTAGAAGATTGTCGCTCATTCTGGAGTACCTGCTTGGACTCCGACCATGCCCTAATACGGGCACGCATCTGCTTGCGCCTCACTGGACGCAAAAAAGCCACATTAAAAAGACCCATTAGAACTGAGTTGAGTAACGAGAAAACCAAAAGTAGGTTCCAGGAACAACTGAGGTCACACTTAGGTAGTTGTGAAGACGAGGCTGACCCAGATGTTGCTTGGAAAGATATACAAGCAGCTGTGGAAACAGCAGTGACATCTATTAGTGACTTAAACCACAGAGTTACAAGGAACCAGTGGATTTCTTCAAGGTCTATCACACTGATGGATTCTCGCAAACTCGTCCCATCAGGTTCTGAACATGATGAAGAGCGACAACAAATCAGATCTAGGTTAAGAAAAAGTCTAAGGAACGACCGTGAGCAGTGGTGGGTAACGAAAGCAAAAGAGATGGAAAAGGCGGCGACTATAGGGAACACAAGACAGCTTTACAGACTAATAAAAGAAACTGGAATTAATAAGTCAAGTGTAAGTGAGATTATTTCGGAAAAAGACGATACTCTCATCTGCTCCCAGTCCAGACGTTTAGAACGATGGGCGGAACATTTTAGAGAACAGTTCAGCTGGCCTTCAGCTACTCTACAACTACCCTCCATTCCCAGACAATGTGAATGGAACATTGAAGTAGGTCCCCCAACTCTTGCTGAAGTTGAGAAGGCTATAGTTAATCTGAAACGAGGAAGGGCAGCTGGTCCAGATGGATTGGCTCCAGAAGTCTTTAAGGATGGTGGTCCAATTTTAGCGATTAGGTTGACTAATATTTTAGCTAAGATCTGGGAGTTAGACGTTATCCCATCTGACTGGTCGCAATCACTTATCGTCCCAATATATAAGAAAGGGTCAAAATCATCCTGTGACAACCACAGAGGGATTAGTTTAACAAATATAGTATCTAAAATACTGGCCTCGATAATTATCAACGCCTAACTAAGACTCGTGAACTACAAACACGAGAGAACCAAGCTGGCTTTAGACCTGGTCGTGGCTGCATCGACCACATATTCACCATTCGTCAGGTTCTAGAACACAGGCATACTATCGGCGTCCGACAATGGTGGTCTTTCTTGACTTAAAAGCAGCATTTGACTCTGTAGACCGCGAGATTCTGTGGCAGTGTCTGTCATTGAAAGGCGTACCTCAGAAGTACATAAACCTTGTGAAGGCTCTTTACTCGAACACTACTAGTCGAGTCAGGGCTTATGGCGAACTGTCATCTACTTTTGCAACCTCAAGTGGTGTCCGTCAAGGCTGTCCACTTTCTCCATTTTTGTTTAACTTCATCATAGACCTATTGATGGAAATAACACTCTCGTCGACTGAATTCTCGGGTATTGATCTCCTTCCAGGAGGTCCACTTATCGACTTAGAATACGCAGATGACATAGTCCTGTTTGGTGAAGACGCTGACAAAATGCAGAGTCTTCTGGTAGCACTAAGCAACAATGCCAGAATGTTTGGGATGCGCTTCTCTCCCTCTAAATGCAAGTTGTTGCTTCAGGACTGGTCTGCGTCAACACCTGAACTAAGGATAGGGAGTGAAGTAGTCGAACGCGTTGACAACTTCACTTATCTTGGAAGTCTGATCAGCCCTAATGGGTTGGTGTCTGACGAAATCTCAGCACGGATTCGAAAAGCTCGTTTGGCTTTTGCCAACTTACGTCACCTTTGGCGAAGGCGAGATATCCGTCTATCAATAAAAGGACGAGTATACTGCGCGGCAGTCCGTTCTGTTTTAATTTACGGCAGCGAAACATGGCCTTAAGAGTAGAAGACACCGTAAGCTACTAGTATTTGACCACAGATGCCTTAGAAATATTGCTGGCATCTGCTGGGATCACCGGGTAAGTAATAGTGAGGTTAGACGCAGGGTATTAGGGAATGATGGTAAATCAGTTGATGAGGTTGTTAATCTTCATCGACTGAGATGGTTGGGCCACGTGTTACGTATGCCTGAACACCGATTACCACGACGTGCAATGCTAACCGGTGTTGGGGATGGTTGGAAGAAAGTTAGGGGCGGCCAAACCAAAACGTGGCATCAGTGCTTGAAGTCACTAACTTCTAGTCTGAGCCATGTTGGTAGATGCAGACTACTTGGTTGGGGTCCGCGTGACTTTCGTAACCAATGGTTGGAGACTCTTGGTGACATGGCTCAGAATCGATCACAATGGCGTCGGTGTATACACTCCTGTCTTCCCTTAAACTAAGAGATTAAAATCACTTCATATCTTTCTTTCTACGAACTAATTCTTTCTTCCTGTACTATATCCTTATATGCAATCTTTCTCCTATATATTACCACCTTTGACCTAACCACTCCTATGAATCCGGTGTTCATCTTGCTGTGCTAATGATGTATGGCAACCTGGACCGATGCACATATGTGCCTGGTCCTACGTTGTAGCTGACTGACTGACTGACTGCAGTGTGGTTAGAGCAACTGACGTTTAGTCACTTTTTGTAGATAAAATCTATACTTCGGTTAAAATATCCGAGTATTATAGCTAGTTTTCATTAAAAACAGTGTAACTTAAAACTGACGACACGAAACTGTAACTGATTAAATTTTAATAATAGAATAGGAGTAACTTGGATAACAGCACTTCGAAGTTTTAAGGGTAGTGGTTTTTTTCTATTTGAAATGGAATTGTTGAGTATAGAAAATGTTACGTGATGCTTCAAAAGCTGAAAATTGACAAAATAGTTCCCAGAGAAAATTTTTCTAAACTACACTTGG